>CALZFC010000046.1:2512500-2517500 GCA_945643635.1 Allodiplogaster sudhausi
ACGGAGGGATAGGGGGGTGTGGTGATTGGACTAAGATGAGAGAATGACAGAGGAGGGAGAGCATCAGAGAGAGAGAGAGAGAGAGAGTGAAATGGCCGATCTTAATCTGCATACTCGCCTTGCTGACAACCGGGCCACTCGTGCCAGCTGATGAGGCCTGGTGAAGCTGAGGCCATGATAAGAATCTGATTGGATCGGGGAGATACTGGAGACTTGGCGGGCACGGCTGTCAAGGAATTATGGGGGGGAGAGAGAGTTAGAAAAAGAGAGAGAGAGAAAAGAGAGAGAGAGAGAGAGAGAGAAAGGGGGAAAAAGAGTGAAAGGAGTAAAGGGAGAAAGCGAGAAAGAGAAAGCGAGAAAGAGAGAAGAGAGAAGAGATAGAGAGAGAGAGAGATACAGGGAGAGAAAGAGGGATGTAGAGAAAGAGAGACATAGTGAGATGCAAAGTGGAAAGTGGAAGAACCCCCGTGGGTGAACGTCTAATTTTAAGGGTCGAGTTAAAGGGGGGGGGAGGGGAGGGGCGACTGAAGTCGCAGGATAAAAGAGGCAAAGATACACACCGGATTGTACGGCTTACCACAGGGATGAGATAAAAAAAGTATCAAAGGTCAAAAAAGGAAGCCACTAAATTGAAAAAAAAAGATTTATGTAGAGCATGTCGGAAAAAAATCAACAGATTGCAATAATTACCCGTAACAGTAATTCACAGTAACAATAATAGTGGAAGAAATGCATGTGAATACGAGCGAGAAAAAAAAGAAAAGAAAATGGAAGAATTAAAGAAAATGGAGACCATTAAGTAGCAAGCAATTCCGAAGGGCTAAAAGGGATACAGAAGTCCGCAAGGTGAATAACGCGTTCAAGTCCAATGGACGTCGGCAAAATTGCATTTCGAGTAAAGCAGACGAGGAAACTTGGCTAGCATGTATGTAGGTAATAGACGGGAAATGATGACAACAAGAGAGAAAGAGATGGAAAGAGAACGAGAGAGAAAGAGTGAGAGGGAGACAGAGAGAGAGAGAGAGGTAATTTATATAGAGAGGGCTCTGTTGATTAAATGTAAGAAAAATAATTAGGGACAGGTATATTTGAAGGCAGCACATGTTAACGACGAAAATTGATGGTGAGACGAAATAGTAAAAAAATAAGAATAATAATAATGCTGCGACAATTTCGCACCGTCAAATATGTATATTTCTAGATATACATATTTGTGTTCCTTGAAGATAACAATGAATCGAAAATGAGGGCATTCGTCACTTCTTCACATCACTCAGAAAGTCAGAGACAGAGAGAGAGAGAGAGAGAAGAGAGAGAGAGAAGAGTGAGAGAGAGAGAAGAGAGAGAGAGGCAGACACGAACACATACATACATATGTATTTATGGATGAAGAGATGACACGGATCATTCGGCCTGCCACCAGTTGACAAGGCTTGGAGGGATATCTGTCATCAAGGCAGTTCTCGGGGGGGGGATGGGAACGAGAGGGGGGGGGATGGTTGGGGGAGGGGGGTAGAAGAAGGGGTAAAGGAGGGGTCTAGGGGTCGTCAGTCGTGGTTGCTGGCAGATAAACTCGCCTGTTCAAAGGCATATATAAGCATGGCGGTCTAGCCTAATTGTAAGATCATTTTCGAACTCTTTCGTTGTGGCATCTCTAACTTCCTTCAATTTCAATGGCTTTTCTCTTCTAACACACACTCTTCATGCCATACCAGAAGAAGGATGATGATGCAGTCGGGGGAATGAATGGAAGATGGAGAGAGGGTGGGTAGGAGGGAGAGCGAGAGAGAGAGAGAGAAAGAGGGATAAAGAGAGAGACAAAGCCTGCGAGAGTGAGAGAGACATGCAGAAAGACAGAGAGAGAGAGTGAGAGAGAAACAGAGACAGAAGAGAAACAGTGAGAGAAGCAGAGACAGAAAGAGAGACAGAGAGAGAGAGCGAGAGAGACACACTGAATGAATGCCTCTGGCAGGACGAGCATAATGGTGATGGGCCTCGAGACGAATGGCCGGATGTTGTAGTAATCAGGCTAATTCCGCTGTCACCAGGCGGCTGCATCCATCCTTTCTGAGAGAGAGTTAGAGAGAGAGAGGAAGAGGGAGAGATCAAGACAGCGAGAGCAAAGAGAGAGAGAGAGAGCGGAAGAGAGAGAGAGAGAGAGAGAGAGAGAGAGAGAGAGGGTAGCGAAATAGCTTACGAGTGTGAAGCTGATCAAAACAAAAGTAAAATGCGTAAAATGCTGACGGCAGGATCAAAAGCCATTCTTTGTACATGCCTATCAAGAGATCAGCATGGAAATGATTAGAGTTTTATTGGATATCACAAGTACACATATAATCATCACGATGAAATCTTATCGTTAGACATAAACAAAAAATCTAAATCTAGCCGTTCTGCTTTATCTTCTTGTCAGGCTAATCTTGCTCTGTCTCCGTTTTTTTTTTCTCTTCGAAATCATAAAAATTTTTTTACAACAACAATTACATTTTCTCTTGGCCGGCTTTGCCAAAAGCCGGCGCCCTTTCTGACCGAGAAAGGAAAAGAAGAAAAAAGAGCAGAAAGACTGTGTTTTTGCCAAAAGCGAGAGAACAGATGTGAGTGTGTGTGTGTTTGTGTGTTTGTGTCTTAATTTTGTGCTGCTCGCTCTCGCTTTGCTGCGGGTCTAATGGGATTAAGAATCACCGCCAAATTGCCCCTAGGGTGACAGCTGCGGATAGGTTGGAGGTGGTTGAGCTTGCTTAGGGGATATAGAGTATCCGGATATACATATGTTAGGTGGCAGATTGTTTTGGCCGGCGAGGACATGTGTCGAGAGTGATGGTGTACATGGCTGATCTTTTGGCACGGAGCCAATATTAGGTGGGAGGAGGTGGTTGTATGGCTAAAGATTTTTTAGAGGAGGTGCTTGTATGGCCTGAGATTTGGAGAGGAGGTGGTTGTATGGTCCAAGATTTGGGGTGGTTCTATGGCTCAAGATTTGGAGAGGAGGTGGCCTTATGGACCCGGGGCGCCTCCTTGTCCCTCTCCAGGTATCACGTTTCTGGAGGGCAATCGCTGTCAGTAGGCAGCGGCGTAATACGAACAGCATCAGGCTGACAACTTAGATTCGTACTCTCTCTCTCTCTCTCTCTCTCTCTTTCTGTCTCTCTCTTGTCCCTGTCTCGTTCTCTCTCTCTCTATCCCACTCTCTCTTTCTCTCTATCTCTCTTTTTCGTTCTCTCTCTCTCACTCTCTCTCTCTCTCTCTTTCTGTCTCTCTCTCTTGTCCCTGTCTCGTTCTCTCTCTCTCTATCCCACTCTCTCTTTCTCTCTATCTCTCTTTTTCGTTCTCTCTCTCTCACTCTCTCTCTCACTCTCTCTCCCTCTCTCTCTCTCTCTCTCTCTCTCTCTATCCCTCCCTCTTGGTCACAGCAACATGATCCCCCTTAGCACACAAAAACTATCGGACTACGCCCCAAGGATCGGCCCGTAAACAACCACTGCGCGCGCCCTTCTCCAAGATGTTTCGCGCTCTCTTGGCTCTCCCGCATCTTAAGCATATGTCCAATTGGTGCCATGCACGAGAATATTCACATGGAATCTGACAATGAGATCAAGAGACTGGAGGGACAAAAAGAGAGGCAACCAACCACCGGAAGTGCGGGGAACAAAGTGAAGTAACAAGAAAAAAAGCAAATCGATAAACGACAACGCAATTGAACTTTTTTCTTCAAATTCGCGCGCCGTTGATAAATGATCAGGAAAGTGAAAACATTTGAGCACAGGATAGGAAAATCGGACTTGGGCATTGTGTGAGAATAAGAAAAATTTATAATAGAAAAAAAAAGAAAACGGAACTTATTATGAACACAGGGATCATGCGAGCAGATATTCACAAAGTGTTTTCGTACCGATGAAATGATGACAACATTGCATTGCAGATATACAGTACCGCCCAACAACCAGGGGTGCAGGAATTTTCGGAAAGATATGCTTTATGGTTAGCTATGAGTGAGACCTGTCAAAAAGATAGATGTTCTGGAAATTGTCGGAGGCGGGCTCAGGGCGGTTGATAGATATCTCAGGCGGCATATCTCAGGGGCTAGACAGCCTTCCTCGTCTGCTAGACCAAAATATCTCTCTCTCCCCCCTTCCCTCTCTCTCTCTCTCTAATTCTCTCTCTCCTTCCCTCCCTCTCTCTCTCACTCTCTCTCTCTCTAATTCTCTCTCTCCTTCCCTCCCTCTCTCTCTCTCTTTCTCTCTCTCTCTCTCTTATTCTCTCTCTCTCTCTCAATCTCACTTTTGACACTATCATCTGCTCGGAATGGTAGAGTGAGTCAACAAAATGCAAATGATGTTGCCGTGTCTTGCGGTCGGCGAGCTTCTGCTGTTTACAGGCGCGAGTGTGTGACAGCTTGGAGGCAGAACGGATATTTACTTGATCGGCATTGAGATGAGTGAGAGGAGGGGATGACCGGCTGAACATAAAGAGAGAGAGAGATAGAGAGAGAGAGAGAGAGAGAGAGAGAGAGAGAGAACTAGAGAGAGAAACAGAGGGGGAGAGAAAGAGAGAGAACGAGAGAGAGAGAACGAGAGAGAGAAACAGAGGGGGAGAGAAAGAGAGAGAACGAGAGAGAGAAACAGAGGGGGAGAGAAAGAGAGAGAACGAGAGAGAGAGAGAACGAGAGAGAGAAACAGAGGGGGAGAGAAAGAGAGAGAGCGAGAGTGAGAGAGAGAGAGAGAAAGGAAAGAGCGAGAGTGAGAGAGAGAGAGAAAGAAACAGAGAAATACATCAGTGGTTAAGGGTGGAAATGAGAGCTCCTTGTCATTATCTACTTTGGGTGGCTGCTTCTTGTATCTCTCTCTCTCTTTTTCTCTCTCTCTCTTTCTCTCTCTCTCTCTCTCTCTATCTCTCTCTTTCTGTCTCTGATGGGGTGGCTGGCGTCCTTGGGGAGTCCTTCCCTCATCTCTACAATGTTTATCTCTACATACATACATGGCGTGTTCTCCTTCGATCATCTC